>CM071581.1:2556326-2603503 GCA_036426205.1 Ascaphus truei
AGCCAACAGGAAAGACATGACAAGACTGCAGTCCTTAACTGTTTTGACACAAGACGTGATCACCGATTGATTTGCTACAAATTACATCTTACTGCAAAGAGACAGGATAAATAATGAATGGGTTCAAAAGCAAACAAAAAAAAGTCAGTGGCATCATCGGGGTGAAGAAATTAAAATGGCGACGGGTCAGATGTGTTTCAAGAAGAAGTGACCATCGTTGGTACTTGACTGGATTCCAAGGGATATCAAGACTAAGATAACAACCAAAAGTAAGATGGGAAGATTCAACCCGAACATTTGTGAGAGCAACATGGCGAAGAGACAAGGATTTATGATGAGGATGAGGATATATAAATATATTAATGTGACTGAGATGACAGTAATGAGCCCTATAGAGAAAGCATGAGCTTGAGCCTGTGACGTGGCTTGCAGTAATGCATTGTGGGGGGCACAGAAGCTGATCATGGTGGGAATTACAAACAATGACATTGCTGGGTGGGAGATGGTTCGGCGGCCAAATACGTTTCATTGCAATTTTGCACCCTATAACATTGGGGAAGCATATTTTCTATAAGATGCCAGATGTTTCTTACTATCAAATGAACATTCTAAAGAACATAAACAAATACTACAAGAAGATCTGGACTCTGCGCTTCAAAAACAACTACAACCTTGTAACTGTGAGAACTTGACTTTCTAAATACTCTGATAATTGGTACTCTTCCTATCCTCCAACACCTGGTTTAGACTCTCCTCCTGCATCTCACTATGCCCTCCCTATTGCTTTTTCTGTTTAACGTCTCTTCACTCCTTTGTGAACGTTTCTGTTCTCTCCAACTTCCTCACTCCCCTCCTATCCACATTTCTTCATCTCTCCTCCCCTCCACCAATACATGTGCCTATACACTGCACCATTATTTATACACCTCTTTCCCAACAACGTTTTTACCCCTCAATATAAAACACCCCCACAAATCCTCTATTCACACCCTCTTTCTTTCTACTGCTTCCTGCTGCTGGGGATATCTCTCCTAACCCTGAACCCAGACATAAACACAGCTGCTCTCACCCACGCCCACCTGCCATCTCCTCCCCATGCAAATGGTGTTAACCTCCTGATTTAATCCTGACCAACCTTAAAACTTGCCCCACAAATCAAGCATCCTAATAGCCTGTACTCACGGCTATTGTCCCACACCCAGTCCCTCCTACCACCCATTGTGACCAATGGAGGAGGGGGAATGAGAGACAGGGGATGTGGAGAGGGGAATGAGAGATACTGGGGAGAAGGCGAGGAAAATCAGAGAGACTGGGGGAGAAGAAGGGGGGGATAAGAGACTAGTTGGGGGAAGGTGTGAATGAATGAGAGACTGGGTGGGGAGGGAGGAATGAGAGAGATTTTTGTTATTGTTTTGTGTGTGATATTTTCTAGTACTGGTTACATCTACGGGTACCATTCACACTTCAGGAACCATGCAGCATATAACTGCATCAGGAATACATTTACAGGCCACTCAGACACGGTTGGTTATATGGTTTTTTAATTGTATTTTATGTATGTCTCTCCTCACTGTTATATATATATTTTATATTTTTGTGCTGACTACCATGAGTTCCCCTTTATGTGGACTTCTGCAACCCCTGTCTTTTAGGAGTTCCATTTCTTTTTCTTTTTTTGTGTGTGCATATTTTAGCCCTACTCCTGGGTGCACCGCCTATGTATAAGGTTGGGCTGTTCAGCTATTACTCATTGGTAGCAGAGCTTTCCCTACCTCCTCTTCTTTACCATCTTAAAACTGGCAGATTTGTTTAATGCAGACTGAAGGGAGAAAAAGTGAAGGGAGAAAAAGTGGCACAGGTTGATAATGTATTCAACAAAAGACAAAGATACCCAATGCTACAACTAATGTGACAAAATACATAGCTAAATACTTCAATGTCAGTATTGTCATGAGTAAGGGTCATTTAGTTCAACCCTTTGGCCAAAGCGTTATAACCCTGCAGCCACTTCATGGCATGACCAGGATGCAGGTCCTAACACTACCTGTGAAAATTCTCATGTACCTCTGCAGTGGAGGAAATTGCTAATAAATAATCCATATGCTATAATCCCTAACTGCTCCTTTTGACATTACCCACTCAATACTGTACTTCCAGCAAAAATCAAGCAAATACTAATAATACAATTACACAAAACAAAAATTATGTTCTTTGCTCCAAACTTGGGTTAGCACAAAGAGCCCAATGTGTATTAAGTAAATGTTTATATATTACCTTGTTTCATGTACTGTTGGGCTCCTTGTAACGCTTGCGCGAGCCCACAAACTAGACAGACCCTGGTACTGAGGTGGGAAGGACAGTGCCACGCACCCACAGCAGCGGTGGCATGCCTAAAAGGTGGATTTTTCACGTAGCGGTTCTGGGTAGGAGAGAGAGGGTTAATCCAATATACTTGCCGGGGTCCTGGGTTATAGAGAGCTGCGTAGTTAAAGTCCGTAAGCCAATGGTCTGGAGTAGACAGCGTAGTAGGAGTCCGTGAGCCTTGGTCGTGGAGTGGAGAGGTAAACGTAGTGGAGGCAAGCCAGGGTCGGTACACGAACTGTGGATAGACTAGGACAAGGCAAGGTTAGACACAACAGAGGATCCACACAAGGCTACACTTAGTTATGCTCAGCAATGCATCTGAGCACTGGCAGGGTATTTATGCAACAGGAAGCCAATGGCACAGGAGGTGGAGCGGTGGCGCGGCCCCCGCGGAGACCGGGATAGGTGCAGGAGGAGAAGAGGCTCATTGGGGTTTGACGCGCAGCCGGGGTTTGTTGCGCGACGTCACGTGTGCGCGCAGAGTGGGGCGGAGGTGCGGCGCGTCCGAGGGGGCAGAGCCAAAGTCCGTGATGAGCGGTAAAAGGAGTGGGTGCATGCGCACTCTGTAATGAGAGCGGGGTTGAGTGCACCAGCAGGAAGGGGAGCGGAGGCAGTGGCAGCTGCAGTACTTTGAGTAAGAGAGGAAGGAACACGCCGCAAGGGACGTGTTCCCCGATTCCTCACACTCCTACTGTATTTAATTGACATTATTTCGCTGATAAACTCCGGTGATCATGACTTACTTAAAAATCGGTCAACTCTGCAAAGATACACTTCACTAATTGAAATGAAGATCTTAATCTTCATATACCTGTATTAATGGTGTATTATTTATTACGCATAGAATGGTGTGTGAAAAACAAAGCGGTGCATGGATTCTCCACACCTTGTTGTTATATCTGTAGCGATTATGAGCTAGAAAGGTTCATCCAGTGTAAGATATTTGGCTACAGAGATGATATTAGAAAAAGGATTAAAAAAATGCCTTGAACACTACCCATCTAACAGGAAAATAATGATTTTTTTGGTTTCCTAGAGTACATAGACTCCTCATCAGTCTTACAGAACCAATAAGGTGCGATTTGTAGGACATATGTAACTTGCATATACAGTACTCAAAAGAATGGCTGTAGTACACAACAGGAGCTATTTGACTGCAGTCATACCTTGCAAATCACCCTTTATCAAAGACATCTTCCACATATAGCTTTGCGATACGTTGCAAAACCACCTGGCAGCAAAGAGGTTAAAAAAATGAAATCTCAGGACTGCAGAAACCATGTTTTAGGGACATTTACAATTCCCTTTTTTTCAATCAGTAGCTGCTGGGGTGTTTTGCAAACATGACTATCATTTCTTGGGTGTCCCCTTGTAGGTGGTATCTTTGTGACATTGGTGCTATCGGCTTTCATCAGTGTTCAAGTTTCCAGGCTGTCAAAACACATAGCTTTTTTTCATCTTTTGAAAGCAGGAGAATACTGCAGGAACTCTTCACAGCCATCACGATTAGTCTACTCTTGTCATGCTGTTTGCCTTAATTGCAGATGAATTCCCTAGGACAACTTGAAGGTATATGGCATGCAGCAAAGTACCGTAGCAAGACAATATTAAAAACAAATTACATAAGAACCGAATACAGTTCAATGCCTAGCTAACTACATTTTTCTTAAATTAAACAGAATTTAAAGTTCATGTATTTGCTTTGTTAGCATGCATTATAGAGAGGGTGTCATCCTTTCATTGATGTAAATACTGTATATTATCCAGGTATTACACCATTGATATTGAACAAGCAAATCACTGCTTCCAATGGGATTTTATTGAGTGCATGGAGTGGTCAGTTTGCTCTTTCAGTTTGAGGTGGCTAGGGTGCTCGGGCCACTTGTTTAGTGTGGGATACAATGTCAACAGTAATAGAGAAGGGTACATGCACACAATAATATGGTGTTGGAAGGGGGTTACTTATCTGCCGGTGCACTGGGTCCAGGGAGGTCCAGGCATCCCAGGGTATGTCAGTGAAGAGATGCGAAGCAGGCACACGGACTTATGCAAAGAATTTAATGTGCCACAAAGAAATCCAACTTTTCGTCAGTAGACAGCTGCCTTTATCAAGGTGAGGGCCCTCTCCTTGATAAAGGCAGTTGTCTACTGTCGAAACGTTGGATTTCTTTGTGGCACATTAAATTCTTTGCATAAGTCCGTGTGCCTGCTTCGCTTCTCTTCACAGAATGTCAACAGCCAGGCATGCTGCTGACTTCGGAAGTATGGATGTGGGGGCCGGGACCCCTCCATTACTGGAAGCACGACATCAGGTCGAGCTCTCCCCCTATGTCAGTGGCCCTGCAGAGGGCACCCCCATGATATACAACATGTTTATTGTACTCAATAACAGCTGTGTGTCTTGAAACTATGCTTTATTGGCCCTTGCAACACTGAATGGGATATTGTGCTAAAGATCGCTTCATAGTCAAAAGTGCTGGCAGTTTTGTACTTTTCCCCATTGGTATATTTTGTAAAGGATGAAAATGATCATGTTTCAGATTAAGTTACAATTGTCTGTTCACATGAAAGGTTTGTGAACATGCATTACAGGCCTAAGAAATAGGGCCGTCTTGGCAGTGCCATCGGTGCCACTGCACTGAGCCCTGCGCTCTTCCCCATAACATTTAAACTGTTTGCCGGGGGAGAGCGCGGGGCCTCCAAGTCTCTCTAGTATATAGAGAAAAAATGAGAGAATGGTGCTTCAAGAACTTTGTGGCTGTATAATATGTGGAAAAATATCAACAGTAAATATATAATGTCATGAATAAGACATTTGTAAAAGCATTGGAGCCATAAAGAATCAAGCTGTAGATTTAGTTGGTCAGTGGTCCATGAATGCAGCCCAGTTGTATGTGGAATTATGCGGTTACCACCTCACCTGATGTCCCGTGCGGGGATGACAGAAGGGGAGGGCAAACTACCCTACCCTAGAACGAGCCCCGCAGCACGGAGCTCCCTCGATGGCCGCTTGAGCCCCCTCCCGCAACGGTGAGTGGAAGAACCGTAACCACACTGGCTAACATATGAACAGTCCCACTATTTGAAAAAGTGGTAGTGGTTACTCACGATACCAGTAGCCCGGTTCCAATAAGCATTCTTCAATCCCGGAGTGTCATGAGTGCTCACCACAAACAAGGTAGGACCGCGAGGCTGAGGTGGGGATATTGATAGCCACCGACCAACAACTGAGCAGCCATGTCCGGGGTGCAGAGTGGTAGTCGTGTAACCGGGTCAGGGTAGGAGAGGTCAGGTTGGTTGAGGTACTTGCCGTGGTCAAGGATTGAAGATATCGGCTAGACGTTGATGCGGAGCCGGGGTCCAGGGGTATAGAGAGTAGAATAGTTGAGTCCATAGCCATGGTCCAGGGGTCAGAGAAGTCAGGAGTCCGGGTGCAAGCTGAGGTCAAAACAATAAAGATCAAACAAGACAAGGCAACAGGGAGCAGGAAGCTTGAGGTAAGCACAAGTCACAGGAGATTATGCTCAGCCAGTTTGTAGGAGGGCTGTCTGAGTATTTAAAGGACGGTCAGCCAATGGTCAGGCAGCACCCAGGTGCAAGGTAACTAATAGCAGGACAGCCCACAGCTGCAGGGTAATGCAATAACAGGTATGATATGTACCGATAGGCAGAGGCGCAGTGAGTAGCAGCTGTGGGATAATGGATGCAGTTAACCCCTTGTTTGCCTGTGTCACACGGCGTCTGAGCGTAGAGGGTGCGCGCTGTGCGCTTCCCATGTCACGGGGCGGAGCCTGGAGACAGTCCCTGCAGTGTCTCTGGTCCTAAGAGCACGGCGCATGCACGCAAGTTGTGGTTGATGCGCGTCACCTGTGATGTCGCGGGATGAGTGACGAGTCGGGGCTTCATGGCGATCCTCACACGGAGTTGTATGAGAGAGAACAATTGAAGAAAAGAGGCTGAGCACAAAAAGAGGACCTTTGCCTTTTTTTTGGCCATTATGCCTATTAAATAATTAGTATATTTTTACCTGCCTCCAGCCCTTCATTTTTGCTGGGTTCAGCCTCCTTTCTAAAATTGTTCTCTCGAAGTGTCGCTTACCTTCTCTCCGGAGCTGACATCTCCTCCTACAATCATGCGATGATGCGTCGCCATGACAACGTGACGTACCAGGCGGTGATGCCACTCTGCAGAAGGTAAGAGGACGCACAAAAACCCCACTGCACCATGTCCTGTAAACCTCCCAGCCGGCCCTGCTAAGAAACACAAGAGGGGAGATGTATCAACATAAAGAAAGTGCAAATGGAAGTTTGTCTGAACGCATTGCTCCATTTTGTGCCGACATTGCATCAAATGTATGGAAGCGTTTCTCACATCTGACGCAAAATGTTGGCGAGAAAAGTTTACGCCACCTGATAGCTGGCGGATTTTTTTGACTCAAATCCAAGATACAAAAGACACAGGAAGACACACGTCTCCTTATAATATGTGTGTCATGTAACTCCTCCTATTTACACTCCTCAAATCGCAAAGGGACGCAAAACTTGGAGCAAAGACCTTGGTACAGTGGCACAAAGAGATTCAAGATAAAAATTACGCAATTGGCATAAGTTTGCTATGATACACCCCACTCAAGATGTAAAACCAGAAGCTGGAAAGACGAGAGAAATCAATTAGTGCAGAACACATACGTAGAGCAGAAAATGGGTTGAGCCTGTACAATGAAGATTGCTGCATGATTGAATTTGCCAGTATCCGTATGATAATATGTGTGCTTTTTATATATAGTCTCATTCCATATTCCACATTTCAAAATAAAGATAATATTCACGTATACAGTATGTGCTAAGATGCGAAGACTAGCCTCCAACTACATCACCATTGATTACGAATGAATAGACACTGGGTAGGGTTCTTGTCGTACTCGCATGACCTGGAGGGTTCACCATCTGCAAAGAATCACCGTACTTTTCCAGTTGCAGGTCACAGGCCTCCTTGTGCAATTATTGAGCAAATAACTTGAAATAGTAAGTTGTGTATCTGGTAATTTTACACCCTGTTACTCCTTGAAATGCCAAGACGTGTAAGCCTAGGGTCGCCACATTGAAGTTTTTAGAATAAGGGACGCCGAAATCCAGTAAGAATGTGATGTCATAAGGAGGGATGAATGATTTGCAAATGCTTGGAGTTAAATGGGATCTCCCGCGTAACCGCTATATTTTTGGGTTTTTCTCATCTCTGCTCTTTGCCGGGCAAGGAATGATGCTCACTGAATTAACAAGTAGCGGTGAGAAAAAAAAGTAATGCATGTAGGCAGGGCTGGCTTGATGGCAGTGCCGATGGTGCTACTGAACCGAGCCCCGCGTTTAGAGGCCTCACGCTCTCCCCCATGACATTTAAACCGATTGCCAGGGGGAGAGCGCTGCGCCTCTGTTACTCTTACCTTCTTCTGCGGCATCTCCTGGCTTCCCCTCCTGCATGGTCCCGTCTTCATGACTCTGCGATGTCCAATAGCCATGACAAAGAAATGCCATGCAGCATCATGTTGCCATGAAAACAGGATGCCCTGTGGCGCCACGTTGCCATGACAACGTGATGCTTAATGGTGCTGCAACGTTGTGTGAAGTCCCATTGTCATGGCAACGCGACACCATTGAATGTGGCAGAGTCATGATGACTGAACTATGCAGGGGGAGAAGCCAGGAGCAGGAGATGCTGCCACATGATGCCGCCGGAGAAGGTAATAGCCGAGGCCAAACATGTCCCTGCTCCGAGCCCCGCAAACATCCCAGCCTGCCCTGCTGTTACGGTATTATGGGGCAGCATCCTAACTTTATTATTTTAATAATTTAGTAAGGCGACATCTATCGGAAAAGGTAACTATTACACTCAAGTACAAATCTATTAAGTTTTGATGACTGATTTCATAACCGTAAATTTAAGTTCAGACCTTTCATGCCAAGGCTCTGAAATACGGGACAATTATGCATCCCGGCAGATCTTTCCCGGACAACTGGACTAGTCAATGAAATAAGGGACAATCCCGTATATACAGATGTCTGGCAACCCTACATAAGCCTCAAAATCTTGTGCACCAAGCAAGGCAAGACCAAATGCAGAATTCAACACAGCCTAATCGAAGCCTGGGGTTTAGGCATCAAGCAGGCAGCCTGTCTTCCTGTTAGCCATCAGCTATTTGATACAGTGTTCTTTATCAAGTCCGTCAGATGAACTGCCTACGCTATCAAGTTCTGTAGATTGCTGCCATTTGCACTTTAGGTACACCAATTTCCTGCATCATGGTTCTTGATCATCAACACGTCTCCATCATTTCCTGCCAATAGAGAAAGGAGAAGTGGGGCAGTATAGATTTACTTTTACACTCTCTCATATTTGTCTTCACTGTGTAATTTTCCTATCACCAGTAAATATATACCTCTGTGGATAATAAATACCAAAAGTGGCGACACATTTTCAGCTTCAGTGTAGCACCGAGAGGCTGAATTTAGCAAACTTACTGATTCCACCAGCAGGTAACAAAGTCAGATGGAGTATCCATGCCGAATGAAAGCAGCAGTTCCCCCTTAGCAAGCCCTCCCCCTTTTTTTAACAGGATTGGGGGACTGGGGGTCTTCCAGAGCTGAATTGTCCAATAACTGCTCTGCGGAGCCTGCAGGTTCCTAAGATACTTACAGGTGGAAACAGCAATACTACTTTTCCCCCTTTGTTCATATGGAAAGAATTTGACCATATATAATTCTGCATTCTTTATAAAATGCATAAATCAGAACTTGCACTTACCCAGTGTTAATAATTATAACTGGTGATAAGATCCAGTACCTTCACCATCAGGAAGAATACACATACTGTACATACAGTAGAAAAATGTAGATACTTAGCCTGAGCAAAGAACCTGAAACACGGTGTTGGTGTTGCTGTGGAGATTTGTGTTGCGACGATGTACCTCTTATTTGTAAACTTGCTAGTAGACTTTTTGTGAAGTTATTTTCCTTGATTATATTGATTTTTGTAAATGTACCTTTTTTGTAATAAATGAATTTTTTTCAACGAATTAGGTAGCACGTTTTGTTGATATTTTTAGGAGATCTGGTCTGATCTAAATTTTTACTATAAATTGTACATTCTTAGGCTGCGGCCCCGCTAGCGCTGAGCGGGCGGTGCTTGGCGAGGTGACTTGCATATATATATATATATATATATATATATATATATAACAAGAAAACAATATGAAGTAGCGCCGCTAAATAACAGTTAATTATAAATATTAATTATAAATTATTAGTAGGAGAGACAATAGCTGATTGGATAGGCTTGAAGGGGCAGCTAGATAGGGCTAATACACTATGATAAAACTTTTTGAAATTTACAAATAGCAATGCAATCTCCTGACAAAAAACCCTAAAGGAAAAAATATAAAAAATCTAAAAAATGTATTTATTAATAAAAAATATAGAAAAAATTGTCAAAAGATAAAAATATATAATAAAAAACCTTCAATACATAAAGTCCTGTTCCAGTGGAAATGTCCTTGGTTTCTTGCAGCCCGTTTCAAAGGGATCACCAGTCCCTAGTGATATCTGGAAAAAAGAACAAAAAAGAAACAGGCGCACACCTAGTGCATTACCACAATAAAAATGTATTGGATGAACATAAAATCTAACAAATGGCCACTCACAAGGATACAGCAAATAAAAGCATGTATGAGATAGGCTCTCATGTGCCTTGCAGCTCAATCACCAGCGTCCGTCCGCAATCAGTGGCGTCGTCACGAGGATCAGCCTCGCGAACCGGAAGGCTGATGAGGGGTCTTTCACCTTCAGTGCTCCACCACATCGGTCCCTCCGGGAAACAGGCACCCCAGATGTACAATTGTATAAGGTAGCAAGCCGGGAGAGCAGCACACGGGAGCCAAGAGTTCTCAGTCAACCTGCATCAGTGTTTGTGGGCAAATGGCGGCCGGACTCTAGCCACGCCCTACGCATTTCGTCATCAAATGGCGACTTCTTCAGGGGATACCCTTCAAGCATATGTCCTTAGTATTTATAGGGAGGTGAACAGCAAGTAGCCAATAAAGGATAAATGAATTAAAGCAATCAATTGAATCAATTACAAATATATGTATAATTAGAACAAGTAAAATCAATTTCTAAATATTCTGAGGACCCCATCGATGTCCAAAGAGTAACATGCAAACTATAGATTGAAACAACATAACTAATGTTATGAATGTGCTTGATATTACTGATGATGTGAATACAATTAGTAAATGGAATATAACAGGCTAAATCAATAGACAAACAGCACTATAAGGTGCATAGTAATTAAATGTAGGGATTAATTGCATTCAGACATTCTAGAGAGTATATTTGAATAGAACTATTTATATGTTTAGTGAAGTCAGATCTATTGCACTTGATTATTAGTGACATCTCAACTAAGGAGAACACAAATGAATGAACCATAGTATATGGACAGCTATATAAATTAGCAATAAACATTTTCATTTAAATCAATGACACCCAATAAAATAGCAAATAGTTACCTGGTATGTTATCAGGATATTAACCCATTATTGGATTGTCAGTGGGGAGTCAGAGGAGGTAAATGAGATGGATCCAAAAGCAAGGACAGATAAAACGAAGGCGACAGTGACTTAAACTAATATGAAAGTATTGAGCAATTTAATATGAGTGCTATGTTCTAATGAATATGAAAATGGATTATGTGTTGTGTGCATCAATGTGAATAATAGATAATAAAGTGTATGTGAGTGATGTGAAAATCGAAATAATTAAAAAATAGTGAATTATGTATATACTAAAATATATGTAATGAAATGAAAATAATGAAATAAGGAAAAAATGAAAAAATATGAAAGAAAATAAAATAAAAATGAAAAATAAATGTAATTGAAAATGAAAATGAAAATGAAAATAAAAGTAAAAATAAAAATAAATATAAAAAATAAAAAATAAAAAATATATAAATAAAATAAAATAAAAATAAAAATAAAATAAAGAATAAAATATTTTATATAATAAATACAAAAACTAATTAGAATATTGACCATTTGTGGGGATGAATCGTAACAGACACGAAAGCTGACTGACCCCTTGAATGAATGAATAGGAACACAATGACCAGACAGAAGACCATAGCCCAGAGGGAATGCTAAGCATTCAAACCAGACCTCTGGAGAACACCCATTAGAGGTGTTCAAACTATGGTACTAATGTCAATATGGTCATTGTGTCCCTTGGGATAGGTTGTATCCAAAATGTACATCCAATATGTTTCTCGGGTACATAGCTTCTGAAAGCGATCACCTCCCATATATGAGGGGGGATGAATTCAATACCCATGACAGAAAGGGATTTGGGATTTTTGTTGTGACTAGTACAAAAGTGACGGGAGAGGCTGTGTGTTTGACACCCATTAATAATGTTCCGCCGGTGCTCTGAGAACCGTGTACTAAGGGCTCTAGATGTACGGCCTATATATTGTGTGCCACATTCACATGAGATAAGATACACAACGTATTCTGTTAAACAATTTATATGGTCTTTTATTTCATATGATGTACCATTTGAATGTGATGTGAACTTGTTAGATTTTGTCAAATGTTTACAGGTTAAACACCGGCCTCTTCCACAGCTAACATTTCCCTCCCTTAGAGCCATATTCTGATTGGTAATCTTCTTGGTTTTAAGTTTACTTGGTGCCAGTATTGTTTTAATGCTCCTCGCCTTTCTGAATACAGTTGGAGCATATTCTGGTACTAGGTGACCAATAACAGGATCGTTGCGTATAATTTTCCAATGACAATTTAAAATATTTCTAATTTGGTGAGCAGATTGATTAAATTGTGTAATGAATTTTGGTGCATTATTTGATTTATATTCCTTTTTTCTGCTTATACACAATGATTCAGATTTATTTTTTGATTTTTCCAAAAGTGTCTCTCTTTTAATAAGACCTGCATCCTGAAAAGCTTTGTTAACAACAGAGGCATCATAACCCTTTTCCAAAAACTTCTTTGATAGATCTTTCCCCTGTGATGCAAAGTCAGAGTCCTCTGAGCAGTTGCGCCTGATTCTGTAAAACTGGCTCTTGGGCACGTTATTTAGCCACTTTTTATAGTGGTTACTGCCATAATGTAAATAGCTGTTGGCTGACACTGATTTGAAGTGTGTTCTTGTTTGAATCTGATTTTCTGTGCCAATGAATAGTTCTAAATCCAGAAAGACAATTGTGCTAGGGTGTACAGTATGTGTAAATTTAAGGCCCATCTCATTGATGTTAAAGGATGACAGAATCTCCTCCAGGATATCCCTATCACCGTCCCAAATAAAGATAATATCATCTATGAAACGGCCATAGTATACCATTTATGAGGTTCCGGTATCCCTCTGCGTTTCAAGGCCCCGATCACGTGACCGCGGCCTGTTAAACCAAGCAGAGGGATACCGGCACCCCCAAAAGGGGTCTGTAAGACCTGCCTAAGACATGCAGATGAGCATACAGTTGTATTTGCATATATATATATATATATAAACACACAAATATAACCGCATCAAAAACCTAAGGACACAAATGCTGATCAAAAACCATGAAAACTCCAAAATAAAGCCCAATGGCGGTGCAATGGGAAAGAATATATAAACACACAAAAAAGACAGAAATCCCCAATTTAGCACTCTGATCACGAAAAAATATGAATATTTGTACAAAAGGGTTTATTAATCATGGACCAAAAAAACACATGAAACATAGTAAAAAAAAGACATACATATAAAAACAATACCAGACGGGGAAAACACAGTCAAACTCAAATCCCAAACATATGCTAAATGTACAGAACCTCTATAAAGGATGCCCAGATGACAAAGAAAAAAAGGGCAGAGGAGGAGGATCTAAACAAAGACAGAGGGAATCAAAAGATCCCACTGAATTTGATGACCAGCCGGACCCAAACAAAATCTCATTAAAGGTGACAGGTATATCAAACATCAGCTGGAAATAATTTGTTATAATATACTAGCTGAGAGACCCGGCGTTGCCCGGGATGTAAATGCGTAATAGGTAGTATTATTTATAAATCGTGGAACAATAGATGACTATTTGTTGTAAAGGTTGGATAATAATGTTGAAAAGAAAGATGGAATAAAATGTAATACGATGTTGTTTAAAAATGGTTTATTGTAAACACACCACAATACAATGTATATTTTGGTGACATAACAGATGTAAAAATGTGAGGCGTGTGTCATGCTAGGGTGTGAGGCGGCGGGTGGCGCGTGGATTGTGAGTGCTGTCTGTGAGTGGGGGTCCTGCTAGGGTGTGAGGCGGTGGGTCAGTGATGTCGGTGCATAGGGGCGGGAGGCAGCAGGTGTGTGTGGCGGCAGGTATGTGTCGAGTGTGGTGGGTGTCTGTTGAGTGCGTGCAGCGGCTGTGAGGCGGTGGGTGAAAGGCAGAGGTGAGCCGGAGGAGGTAAGTTAAGGGGGAGGAGGGGAAGGAATCGGGAAGAAAGGAAGGCGACTATTTGCCCTTGCGGCCTGGGGGGAGAGGAAAGAAGAGAAGGGAAAGGAAGGGTTCTGGGGGGAGGGCTGGTAAGGATGGAAGGAAGTGAGGAAGACGGGGGATTTGGGGGGAAGGTGGGGGGGGAGGTGGGGGAAGGGGAGGCGAGCGGGGAAGGGGCACTTTCTCCGAGGGAGGGGGTGTAGGGAGTGGGGAGGTATAGGGGCGGGGGCGTTCTGGTGGGTTGAGGGGGAGGAAAGGGGGGGGGTGAAGCGGCGGGGAAAGGTGAGGGAGGGGAGGGAGGAAAGGGGCGGAGGCGGGGAGGAAAGGGCGGGGGGGAGAGGGGGGAACGGGGGTCGGAGGGATAGGGGATGGAAGGGCAGGAAGGCGGGGGAGCGAGGGGAGGAGGGGCGACGGGTCGCGGAGAGGGGGGGCAGGAAGGGGGAGGGGGGCGAGGGGGTGGACATGGGGGAGAGGGGAGGGAAGGGTGAGGGAGGGGTGAGGGCGGGAGCGAGGAGGGGGAGGGGAGGAGGGGCGAGGGGGTGGAGCGGAGGGGATGAGGGAGGAGGGGGGACGTGGGGCGGGGCGAGGGGTGGGGAGGGGGGAGGGTAGGGGAGCGGGGACGGAGGAGGAGGTGGAGGGGACGGGGGGCGAGGCGGGAGGGAGTGGATGGGGGGAGGGCAAAGGCTTATGGAGGACGGGGAGGAGGGAGGGGCGGAGGGGAGGAGGGGGATGGGAGGGAGGAGGGGAGGCAGGGAGGGCGGTGAGGGGAGGGGAGAGCGGAGGGCGGGAGGGGGGAGGGGGGAGGAGGGGGGAGGAGGAGGGGGGGAGGGGAGGGAAAGGGGAGGAGTGGGGAGGAGGGAAAGGGGAGGAGGGGGAGGGAAAGGGGAGGAGGGGGGAGGGGATAGAGGAGGGAGGGGGAGGGAAGAGGAGGAGGGCGGGGAGGGGAAGGGGGAGAAAGGGGAGTGGGGGGGCGGGGAAGGGGAGAAAGGGGATGGGGGGGGAGAAAGGGAGGGGGGGGGGGGAAGGGGAGTGGGAGGGAGGGGAGTGGGGGGGAAAGGGGGAGTGGGGGGGGAAAGGGGAGTGGGGTGGGGGGAGGAAGGGGAGTGGGGGGGGTAGGGAGGGGGGGGTGAAAGGGATAGTGGGGGGGTGAAAGGGGAGTGGGGGGGGAAAGGGGAAAGGAGTGGGGGAGGGGGAGAAAGGAGTGGGGGGAGGGGGGGAGGAAGAGGGGGGGAGGGGGGGAAGGAGGGGGGGGGGAAGGAGTGGGGGAGGGGGGGGAAATGAGTGGGGGGTGGGGAAATGAGGGGGGGGGAAAGGAGTGGAGGGGGGGAGGAGAATGGGAGGGAAGTAGTGGGAGGGGGGAAGGAGAAATATATAGTAGAAGCATGTATGTGCCAGCAAGGAAAACCTGATATAAAGACATTCTTAAATAAAAAAGAAATGTCCCACAAAAATGAATATTGTACAAAGCAATATGAGTATTATAAAATGAAATAATAAACAAATGAGGGCAGGCAGGGCCACACAGAGGGTAATCAGAGCACTGAAGATATACATATACACATGGGCTATCCCTGTAACATAGCGTGACAAGTTAACTGCCCATACACAGGGATGAGAGGAACATCAATCCACACACATATAGCATGAATCACACAGAAATAATTAAATAATGTTGTGAAGTGAAAAAATGCTAAATAGACCAGGATTGGTGGAGTTAGGCAAGGGGAAGCTTAGTTCAGAGGACACCTCCACACGCATGTGGGAGATATGCTGATAGAAAGACCATTTAAAAACGGAAGACAGTCATGGGTATACTGACAGTAAATCAGAGGTAATATCACCATGTGAATGTCCCGCGCCTCCGCTCAAGGTATCCGTCAGTCCTCCATAGTAAGGCCACGAAGGGGTTAAGGCCAGCAAGCCACCATCACCGTCCTGGACAAGCAAAGTTGCTGGTGTGAGTAGAGAGAGAGGCTGTAGTCAGCCATACGACTGTGTCCCCCCCTCTGTCTTTGTTTAGATCCTCCTCCTCTGCCCTTTTTTTCTTTTTCATCTGGGCATCCTTTTTAGAGGTTCTGTACATTTAGCATATGTTTGGGATTTGAGTTTGACTGTGTTTTCCCCGTCTGGTATTGTTTTTATATGTATGTCTTTTTTTTACTATGTTTCATGTGCTTTTTTGGTCCATGATTAATAAACCCTTTTGTACTAATATTCATATTTTTTCGTGATCAGAGTGCTTCATTTGGGATTTCTGTCTTTTTTGTGTGTTTACATATTTATATATATATATATATATATATATATATATATATATATATATACAAGTCCCCTCTCACGTGATGCGCACGCGGGTATGCGCGTGCACACACGCGATGCGCTTAGGTGAATAAAAATGTTATACTTTCCCGCTCGCTCAATATTCGGCAATGCCGCCCCCCCACCCCCCTCCCCCCACACGCGAGCAGACGCAGGCCACCCGCCACGCATGCTTTGAGCGCCAGCGCGCTCAGCGCTAGCGGGGGCCACAGCCTTACCTATGCTGGCACTCGTATGCCTAACATAATTGCCGCCTTTCAGTTTCAATCAATCTTTCAGTCAGTGCAACTCACCAGCTACAATGCATCCTTATATTACTAAGGTAACATTATCTATTGGTCACAGTTCGCAGCTCAGACACTGGGAACTTTGGCAACAAATGATCACAAACATGAAAGTGTTACAAAGATCTTGCACTGCTGGAGAAGTATGCCGAAACTTGCTATAGAAATCAAAGGATGCTTTAAAATGCATTACAAATAGCATTGAGTTGAAGAAAATAAATAATAATAAAAAAAAGTAACTTATCTAATACTACCGAACTGATTCATTTAAAAACAAAGAAAAGATGTCCCCTTTTTTTAGCTGCTTGAAGTTATCAGTATTACAGTACTTGCTGGTTTTTAAAGGGGATTTATATGACTATCCAATAGGAAGCCACAACCGATGATGTTGCAGCTTCCTAATCGCCAAAACTTGGCAGTCATTTTTGTTTCCCCTGAAAAATAGACATGTTCAGCTCGGGGGGGGGGGGGGGGGGGGGGAGGGGGGGGGGGTGGAAGGAAGGGGGTGGGCACTGATTCCCATTCCGTAACAACTGGAGGTAAAAAATAAAATGAGTGGAGAGGATTGCTGCTTTCACATTGGTACATTGTTTTGGAGATTAGGGTCCAGAAATAGGGAATGTAGGTTGCATTGATGCTTCAGAAAAAATGCCCGGTCTAAGTAGAGAATGCGAACTAAACAAAAAATGGAAACAAAGGTCTGTGTACACGGAGTGATGATCTCTTTCTTTAAACAGCGAGTATAGATACTGTAAATACGATCCCAAGGCAGTGGAGTAGAAATGTTCTTAGTGCCAATGTATTCGTTCCGTGTCGGACACTTACCAGGGTAACCAGGAGACGGAACACCGGCTGCAACCGATTTCTCACTGCCACCAAGTGTCACCAGAGCTGCAGATCACAGGATAATGGGTGACTTAGAACTGCCATACGAGCAATACAAAAACCACAAAGGCAATAAGTCCAACCAGGAAATAAAGTTGATGACAACGTTGTACTCACATGTATCCATCTTTGTCTTGATGGTTTGGAAGTCGGTTTGAGTGTGCAAATCATGCAGCGTGTATATGGAGCAAAAAAAGAAAAGAAAAAATGCACAGTTATTTTAGCCAAAACTACTCCTGGCATTTTCGTTATTGCCGTGCATAGCATTTTTTTCGTTTTTGCTCTGTTACAGAAAGGACTTTTTTATTATTTGCACATCCTCCTCACTTTTAAAGCTTTACACACTTCTGGCCCTCCTTACATCTCAGGATATAAGGATAAGCAAAAGGCAACAGAGCACTACTAATAGCATCCAGGATGTGAAAAAATAATCATGAAGAGGAAAGTGCGTTTTCCATAAAAATTATTTAAATGGTCATAGGACAGAAAAATAGCAAAAGTGTTGCCCTACCAACGCGTTTCATGCTAAAAGAAGTGCTTTCTCAAGCTTCTGATGATGTCATGACATCCCGACTCACTGCGCATGCGCGGTGATGTCACCATAAGCCACGCATGTGGAAAAGCAAAACACGGGCTGAATGCAATCAGACTAACAGCTGATTCACTGCAGCTGGTCCCCGTTCTGCCCTGCGCACACGCGAGCAGGATCCACCCAAGGACACCACTCATCTCCATGGAAACCACCGTAACAACCCCATCATCAAGATCTGGACTACTATGTCCAGAAAAGACAACATAACTTTAAAAAAATCTATATTAACAAAGAAGCATACAATAAGAAACATATAATACTGATAAGTTAAATAGATTTTCAACCACCAGAAAACAGGCATATTCTCTTCTATTAGACTCAATTCCCAACTTATAATTTATATATTGCAAAATGATAATAAAGTAATTTACTGATCAAAATAGTTGATTATAGATACGTAAAGATGATAAAAGAGTAAAAGAAGAAAGAAAATAAATAAGTCGGGTCAAGAACAAGAGGGAAGACCACAGGAAAAAAACAAAAAAACATGATAATACTGTACATGCAATTTAGATCTTACTTTCTTAAATTAATTTCCCATATATATATATATATAAACAGGAAACATTTGTTTTCCCTAATGACAGTCTGGAAAATCATCCATGCATTAGCTACTCATAATATTCGGGTTTTTGTTTTGTGATCAAACTCTCATTCTCAGCTAAACAATTCAAAAAGGACTACATCTATAAATCAAATCAATGAGTCCTATGAATATATCACACACATACTTGGGGTTATGGCACATACAAAGAATACTAAATATATACATTCCAAATCCATCTATTCTATATAGAATGGTAAGTCAATGTATCTAAATCTCTCCATGTTTAGATTATTTACCACCCATGTGAAAGGATGGCTAACTACACAATATGATATAAACTCGCAAAATGAGATCTATAATTTCATAACCTTTATAATTTTTTTCTACAGAATATTATTTCATTTGTTACAAAAAATAGATTTTGAAAGCTGTAATTTCGAGCATCCATAATCATATTGCATCTATTTCAAAAAGTGACCTCTGTTCCATTCTACATTAATTACTTCTGGGGAGCGAGTTTTCAGAATGAATATCCAGTAAGCTTCCCTACGATCTAGAGCATTGACAATATCACCCCCTCGTTCTTTTGTGGTGACTTTATCAATGCCAATAAAGGAGAAATTCTCAGGTCCCCCTTTCCCACATTCTGAGAAGTGCTTAGAGCTGGGGTGTAGTAAGTCCCTCTTTTTGATTAGTCTAAACTGCTCTTGTATTCTTATTTTTAAAGCTCTCGTGGCTCTGCCTACATATCTTGTCCCACATCCACACGTCAAGAGGTATACAACAAATGTTGTATTACAATTGAGGAAGTTATTGATTCTAAACCTCTTGTGTGGACTGTGGGAAAAGAAACAATTGGAGGGTTTCATGAACATGCACACACTACACCCCCCATATCTGTAGGAACCTTTCGTCAAAAAGTTCGTATTCTGTCTCATTGGAGTAGAGACCTCGCTAGGTGAAACATAGGAAGCACTAGTTTTGGCTCGACGATATAGAAATTTCGGATCAATTCCACATGTTCACGTAATCCAGGATCCATGTGGAGTAATCCCCTGTGTCTATGCATAATTGTTTTAATTTGATGACTGTTTCTATTAAACTGAGAGATGAACATGGGAACGTCAATATTATCTATCTTGGTCCTCGCGTCTGACTTAAAACGAAGCCGGTTGCTCTGCTATTTGGAACAGACCAAATTTGAAAAGCCCGCCCTAGCTTCATCGACTCAAACCACAAAATTGTCTGGTTCTCTGACTCGGCCGTCTTGTTACATACACTTCGCTAAGCTATCCTTAGCATAGAGGTAGGAGGAGTGACCAATCAGCCTGTGGGAATTCCTCCCCGCCAGCCAATAGAAACAGGGGTTCGTCTCTGGGCTGACGTCAGAGGAGGAGACGTGCCAAGCTAGCTCGAAAAGCCGGGTGAGTGGGAAATATAATTTAGCCAATGGGAGAAGCGCCTATGAGCTGTATCTCCCCCACCTAACTCATTGCTACACGCTGGGCAGGCTTCACCAAGTCTGGTAGATACAAAAGGTGTCCCCACATAGTGACCTTTGTTCTCCGGACTTGGCAATTCGCCCTTCCTTGCCCACCAAACAGTCTTCTCACCTCTGGACATCCTCTTCTTATTGAACTACGGACTCTATACAGATATGCCGGCACCTTTGCTGATGCCCTGGCTGACTTATAGCAAATATCTAAAACCTTATAGTGTACACTTTAGTAAAGTATACACATTGGGGAACCTAATACTTATAAGGGAAATGGATTTGGGATATTTGGACTCGAAATTCAGGAATCTAGGGAACACTGTGTTGCCCCGGTGTAATTCACCCCGCGTACGGGCAAATCATGCCGGCTCGCCGGGGAGAATTAAAGGACTACCGGTAATTTCGGCCTCCGAACTCCCTGCAAATAAAATACTTGTATTTCTACCCAAATATCCCACCTAAAACTGACACACAAGAAATCTCACAGTTCTAGGGCCAAGGGAACATGAAAGTAGAAAAAAGCAACATGTAATATCCCTTGTCCATGGCTTATGGTGCTTATGTAGCTACCAGGGACCCCACGGTTTCAGGGGTAACCAGAGGGCTTAACCTTTATTATGTAACCTGTTACCCCCTATCGTCACAGTAACATTATGACTAATTGTATATCTTCAAAAGACAATGACATAGGGGGCTATGCACTAAGCTCAATGGCTTTGCGTTTTGATTTGACCAAAAAGCAGGTTCGTTAAAAAGTGAAGCCGGGGACGCGATGCACTAAGGCCTAGAGGCCATTTTTTAACATACCTGCTCAAAATAGCTCAAAACAGCCACAGCGTACGGTTTGCTTTTTTCCCCCCTGCTAGCGTTCTTAACCTTTCAGTTCGCTAGCTGATAGAAAAAAAAGCCGCATGTAACATTTGCATGGAGATTTGCTATGGTTTTTTATTTTATGGTTACCTGTGGATTGGTTCCTGTGCTTCCGGGTCGCTTGGATTTCGGAGAGTGGACATCTAATGGTGAGTAAACAAAAGAAAAGTATTTTTACTTTTACAGGTTATGATTTTTCATGCATGTCTTTTATTTTTTCACTCCCATTTAATGCCCGTTAATGTATCTATGTATATAATACATTCACGGACAATGAATGGGTGTATTGTATGTGAATTTTGTATGTAAATGCATTGTATTTTATGCTGTATTATTGCCCCTGTATGTTATGTTTATCTATCTGTATGGATAGACATACAGGGATAATAATTGATTGTTTGGCTCACGTTTAGGTTCTTTTCATGTATGGATAATGTATTTAGCATCTTTATTTTGTCATTGTTGTGAATAATGTAATTTGTATTTAGCAAATGGCTTCTTTATGGTAGTAAGATTAGAATGATGGTGGTTACTTTAAATTAGAATTGTATTGGCAATGGTTTGGCTTTAGCAATTGAATAGGGAATTGTATAATTGATTTATATTGTATTTTAATTGTTTGAGGAAATGGATTAATTGACTGATGCTAGTAGTATTGATGTTGGTTAGTTTCTAATTAATTTTCAGGATGGCATTGGTGGTTAGGGGACATTGTTCATAGTGTATTTTATTGTTACATATATTTTGCATAGTGTTATATGATGCATTGATTAATTGCATCATGTACACACTCAATGCAATTGTGTGACATTTCATAGACATTTGTGTAGCTGCAGTTTGTTTTTTTATATTTGCAATGGCTGCTGTATTTATTTTAACATGCAATGTGGTGGTTTTAAGATTAAAAATTCATGTTTTGATTTGTGGATGTTTTATGTGTTTCATAATGGGCAAATAATATATTATCCAAATCTGGATAAAAGTTATTTGGCAACATTCTTATACTGTTAGTGTTGGGGGGGGGGGGGGGGAATGTATGTATTGAAAATATAGGCCAGGTTTATTTATTTTACATTCAGGGTTGGTTCCTTGGTTCTGCGTGAGACCTCTGGAGACCACCTGCGGTCTCCTCGGGTATCTCACGGGTATCAGGCTGGTGGTTCCACGGGTGACACCTGTGAGGATGAAGCGGTGGTCCCACATCTGTGGGGGCACTGCGGACCCGTAGTCCGCGGGGAAGAACCGGTGGTCCCACATCTGTGGGGGCACCGCTGACCCGTAGGTGCGGGGATGAAGCGGTGGTCCCACATCCGTGGGGGCACCGCGGACCCGTAGTGAGCACTCATGAGTTCCCCAGACCTCCGTGAGAACCACCCGAGGCCCCGCAAATACCTGTGGGTCTGACCCGGGGCTCCCAGACATCCGCGGGCCTACCGTGGGGACCCAATTGTGGCCCACGGTGACCACCTGGGGGCCATGGCGCTTGGCGGGACCCACCAACAGGCCTCCAGAACCTTTGTGAAACAAGTTGCTGGTACCCTGTAGGTCTGTCAGGTGAACCGCCAGCCCGCCGGGGACTCGCGTGGGGCTGGGGTGTGAACCCTGTATGTAAAAGAATAAATCATGTATTTATGGGGGGGCACATGGGGTGGGTTATGTATTTAATAAATAGAATGATGTTTAATGTGGGGCTGTGTATTGTTTTTATTGTTGATACTGGGTGTGGGGGGAGGGTGTATTGGCCCCAAGGGTATGTGGGTAGGCCTCCCTTGTGGGTAGAGGGTGAGGATGGTTAGGCCTCACGGGGTGGGGGGTTAGTGTGGGAGGGTATGTAGGTCTCCTGAGTGGTGGGTGAGGGTGGGTTAACCCCTTAATGACTGTAGCAGTTAATAACCGCTATGGTGATTAAGGGGCTAGGGGACATTACATTGGCTATTGTAATTGTTGTGCATGTTTTGCAGCACCGTAGGGGCATGGGCAGAATGAAGATGAGGATGAAGACGGCCTTCAACGGGGGTGCCTGTAAAAGGTAAGTGTAATATGTTTTGACTGTATTTATTGAATGTTATATGTATTTAAAATGGCCAAATGCATTATTATCCATATTTGGATAATAGTAATTTTGGCCATTACTGTATAGTATGTGTTAGGGGGGTGTATTAAGTTAGAATTGTTGTTTTTTATTTTTAGAGGTGCAACATTGGTACCGCAGGCCCGCGGGTACCCCGGGACTCCCGCGGGGACCCCGGGATAGCCGCGGGGACCCCCGGACTCCCGTAGGGACACCCGCACTCCGCTTGGTGAGCCAGGGACCCCCGGGCCCCCGCGGGATCAGCCAGGGACACCCGTGCGACCCCCGGGCTCCTTCGGGACCCCCGCGGGGTCAGCCGGGGACACCCGCCGGCCTGCTGTATGGGTTTTGCGCATGCAAAAATAAAAAGCCAGAATTTTTTCTAAGTCCAGATTTCTTTGCGTCTACTCTGACCTGACGTGTTCTAATCAACGCGTTTGCTAAGGTTGCGTTGCTTAGTGCATCCCGCTTAAGGGCAGAATTTCACGCAAACAGGGCTGCGATCGAGCAAAGTTGGACTTAGAAAAAATCCCTGAAAAAAGTCATTTTTAAACCGCAAAGTGCCTGTTTGCGTTGCTTAGTGCATCGGGTTGAGCCAAAAATCACGATCGACGAGCACTTTGCGGTCGAAAAGTGACTTATCGGAGCTTAGTGCTTATCCCCCATAACATGAAGTCCTGTTTGTCACCTGTAAAGAGCAATGCATTAACTAGAATGACCGTTAGTGATAATGACATGCAAATCATATGGAAATGCAGCACTATCATAACATCGCCCATCCACAAAAGTCTATTAAGGTTAATGTGGGGACTGTACAGTATGCTACATTATTTAAGTAATGCGTACACCTGCCTTTACTCCAATCCAGACCCAGAAATAGGTACTATTGGCCTCTCATGGCGTTATTTCCTTTTTCAGGATCAGAGTAACACGAAGACATACCTAGCATCACGTTACTGAGCAATAACCCAACTTTATTTTACAATAACAGAGATGTGGTCAGCTGTTTTTCCGTTTTTCGGCACGCTTCAACTTTCTCTGTTTGGAACGCAGTGCATGGCCGCACTATCCCATGTGGGAGAGTCCTTTCCTGTGACAATAAGAGGCTGTTAAACCTAGGCTAATGAGATGTAGAACTGCTGTTGCATGCAATTAGCTTTGAGGTTCCAATTTAGAGAAATAAAAAAAAGCAGTAGTCCTGTTCGAAACATACTTTGTTTTCTGTGAAATCACCCCCTCATATATATTTAACTACTGCATTCCCGCAATTTCCATCACTTTCTAACCCAGACCCCCATAGTGATTGTCTGGGGCACTTGATCCTGTCTCTTGTGATCCCACAATCCCTCATTAATCCCACCCAACACGAGTTAACCTCAGGGAGCATAGCATCTGTTCCTGTTTCAGGTAATGTTACATTATAATCTTTGATTTAAAGCGGGGAGGCCAACTGCAGTCCTCAAGGGCCACCAACGGATGACTGAGCTATCTGTGCTGAAGCAGGGATATCCTGAAAACCTGACCTGTTGGTGGCCATTGAGGATTGGAGTTGGCCACCCCTGATTTAAGTAATAATCCACCGTACTGTTTAAGGGAAGGTGGGCATGACGGGGGGCTAGAGCTCTCGACCATAAATCCAAGCTCGGGCAGGAAGGGGTTAAGTGGAGGTGAGGTACAAGAGGTTGTATGAAGTTGATGCCGCCTTCCTCTCTGACAGCCGAGCACCAGGGAAGTTCCCACCCTCCCTGCCCTGTTTTGGGAATTGATTGTTGTACTGTATATTGTATCCCATAAATATAAAGGATAGTGTACTTTCATGGTTGGGGATCTGGGCCATAGTGCATTAATGACACACCTGAGAATGAATTTTAAAAGGGATATATCAATTATAACTACATTGTGCAAACATGAACTATTCCAGCCATGTGAGATAGTGATTATAACAGAGCTGGTCTAAGTTAGATCACGTATACAGTGTGTGATTGTGTTGTGTAAGCGAATTGTGATGTCGAGTGCACATACAGTAATGTTGCATTTGTTTTCATTAACCTGTCAATTAAAATCTGCTACCTTATTTTGATTTTGTCCATCATCATCTGGCATGTGCTCAAAGCTACACCTGTTCCAGTGTTACCTGCCTAAAACGATCTGTCATAGCATGCTCATAATGGGAACAGTTGTTCAGGTGAAATAGCAGGGAATTCAGCTAGATTCTTATGACTTCTGACAACAAAAGTAAGAGGCTACAGGGCTCGAAACTTTATGTGGGGCAACTGGTTTGGCTTCTTTATTTAAGATTTCTTTATTTATTTTTTACAAGAGAGATTGTAGAATAGCCAGAACGGAGAGCAAGACGTTAACCCATTCAATGCCAATGGATCAACATTGAAAGGATTTCTAATAACTAAATATGGGGTTCCCAGTATGTAAAATAATTATTACACACCATGGCATGTCCCGTTCTGTGACTTCTGAAGCTGCTGTTCAATATATGTGATGCTGGCTTTCCTTTGTTTAAGGACATTTCAGCTCCATTTATCGAATGGAGTTTAAAACTTCCCAGCCCAGTAGAATACAGCTTCGCCTTATATTGCAAAGGGTTTTGAGTCTCTGCAAGTTCAATAATAATTATAGTACACAAAAGATATTATTGGATAGTAATAAACAATTATAGTAGATCAACATTTGATAATACTGTAGTATAGTTATTGCTATGTTACAAGACATTTACATTTCTGCACTCTTCTACAGTACGTTATTTTGTAATGGTGTTACAAAACAAATGGGATTGAGAGCCTCCATATTAAGGATACAACTCTCAAAAGGTAAATATTAGGTGTTTGAGGCCTTACCAAAATGTCATGTCTGTATTCTGTGTGTCATATTCTTAAGCTTCTGTATAAGAGGGGAGAAATGCACTTGTAACGTTTTTTCTGGACCCTCATGGACCCACCCAATCTCAGATTGACCCCTGTGGTCTATCCGGTACCCATTACATGGATGTGTCTGGTGGTGCACCTGTTGGCTACAGGACTCCTGAGTCTCCCGCATGATGTTAGTGGGGATATCATCAAGACAGGCACTGAGGTAAGGTGCTTGAGTCCTACCTATATCCAGTGTAGCGCCTCCACCTCATCAGGATCTCTGCGTCCGCAGGGGGATGTATCTGATGAGGAACTCCTTCTTGGTGCCTTCCTCTGCGGAGTAACTCCACACTCACACATGAGGGTTTCGATGAATAAGGGCATCTTTATTGTCAGGGTAGGCAACTGCCCCTCGCAGCGGTAGTACTCAGCCGCTCATGAGTTGTCTGCTCTTCCCTTCAAAAGGTCTCGTCCTCCTAATGGAGTGTGGTCACCTCTCCCCTCAGGGAGATCACCACCTGTGCCAGGTCCCTGGACACAGTGTAGACCCTCTCCAGTGCCTGCCAGCCTTGCTGCTGCAGACCTTGATTAACCTTAACTGCTTACTATAGAACCATACTATTCAACCACTTAGATGAACACCTAACTTTGCCAGTGCTGTGTCTTATATAACGTAGGGAATAGCCACATCCCCTGTGTCACTAACAGTGGACACAAAGTATGTTACCACTCCCCTGGTGTACATATGACACCACACCAGGGTGTGAGGGCAAACCTCCATGATTGATGCTGGCAATCCTGTATACTTACCAGGTTTACTGCCAGCATGAGAGAGAACTGTATACCATTTTTAAACATGGCTACATACTGCATAGAGGGAACTAATCAAATTAGTCAATTTGAAACCCAAGCATGGGCGGATCACCCCGGATTGGGTGATCAATGTTGTTCCGGAGGGCCGGGGGGAAAGTAGGGTGGGTCGGTGCTGCGGCTTTCTGACCATCTGCAATACTCTACCTCCTCCTGTCGGTGCCGGGATCCAACTTCTTCCCGAATGGAGGAAGGAGCTGCAGAGTCCCCGGACTGCCTCCTCACCCAAGGTTAGAGTGTGTAAATATGTATGTGTGTATTGTGTGTTGGAGCCAGTGACAGGGGGGTGTCTTACCTTCTCTGGAGTGGCATGGCATTCTCATGGCAACCCGACATCAAACAGCGCTGCGACATCACAGCGTGACGTCATAGGGTGACGCATTGCCAGGACACAGAGACGCCTCTTCAAGGAATCGCCCGGTATGTACCTACAATCCGCCCCTGTACTCAAGTAAGAAAGATTTTTTTTTTGTCAAGTCAAAATTGGTGCAAATCCCTTTGTTGGTCTCCGGCGTCAGATGTATTCCCAACGCCTACATTTTGGCACTTGTTAATTGTAAAATCGTGTTTCATTCCTTTGAAAGGATGATGTCAGCTTATTATTTTATACCCCGGACATACTTGAAAACAAGAGGTAACGCAATTTTTTTTTTTTTTTTATGGTAAAATATTTTACAAGTAAATAAAATAAATAATGTTAAATGTATACAGTAAGTACTTTGGCCTCAGCTTTCTTCTTGGCTGATTGACCCACCTGTGCTGAAGCTGGGACTGATTGAGCCACTTATGCTGCAGCAGAGATATCCATAAAAGCTGGCCTGTTGGTGGCCCTTGAGGACTCAGTTTGAGACCCCTGGTAGTAATATGAGTGGAATACGGTTGTTTTTAAGCACTACATAATTTAGCTGTAACAGCGAGTTCCTAAATCAAACTCCATGTTGACCTTCTGTATCTGCACATGCTGGTAGAATCCTCAGGGGAGGGATGTGGAGCACGGAAAACGAGGAATGAACGGGGATACGGCACACCCAAAATTAAATTAAAACAATTTATTGGGTAACGGAAGAGACATAAAAAATAGGTTACAAGGACCAACTTTGACACGTTTCGGGCGCAAGTGCCCTTTGTCTAAGAGTGCTCTGAGCGCGATCTGTTACAACGCGAATCCACTTATAACGCGATGCACGCGTGGCTCCCAATTTCCTATTTATGAATACTTTACAACACGATTATTGGTGTCTTAAATACTTTATTGTACAATGCATACAATTGTACATTATTTCTAACGCGATCCGCTTATAACGCGATGTGATTCTTTGGACCCCAAGCACAGCGTTATAAGGAGGTTGAGCTGTATATATATCTTCACTTGGCTTCTGGCACAGCGGCTTAAAGGCAGCTTTATGATCATGCATTATTTTATTTTTGGACTATTTGGATTTATCATAATCTCTGTTGTGGGTCTACTATAAATAGGTGATCATTTTATTTAGACTTTTTAGAGTAAAATCCTACAGTGTTATTAAAACAGGTGGGGATATTATAGTAATTGGGGCACAGTTCATCCGGCAGAATAATTAGTAGGATGCATACAAAATAGCACAAACCCAATTGCGAGTTTAAAAAGTATAACACCTATGTTTAAATTGGTTTGCAAAAAAGTACTATAAGTTCAAAGTTCCTAGACAAGCTTAGAGATGATACAGTAGCTTATTAACTGTAAGCCATTTGGACCAAGTTAGAATGCAATATATAACACAGAAATACTAACAATTACAGTACAGTATGTGCTCCTTTTTTTTAGACTTTTGTATTAAACGCATAAAAAAAATGACAAAAGTCAGGTGAAAAGAAAGTAAATAAAATGCACAATTAAAACTGTAGTTCAAGTAATATCCTACATGTGTTTTTTTTTTAAAATAAATCAGTTCTGTACTACGATATAATTTTTTTTAAAGACATTGTTATGTATTCTAATGTAACAAGCATTTTTGTTTCTATAGCAACCATTTACAAAATCACACCCCCTTCCTCTTCTGAGACAGGCTCTGGCACACCCCTTTTTGAGCCCTGCCCTCTCTCTAGTAGTGCACCAATTATATCTAGTGACTGCCTGGTCACATGATCTTCCCCACAGAACTTTGCATCTTGGGCAATCTTCTGCAGCCCTAACAGTGAAATACAGAACCCCTGAGCCGAATCTTCAGCGATCGATTACAGGAAAATGGATTGATGAGCAATTTAGCTAATCACTTGTCAGTGTGCACATTGTATTGATGCACATATTGAATTACATATTTTTTTTTTTTTTTTAACCTCAGCTTGAACTGCAGCTTTAAGATATGGTACAAATAGAAAACAACAGTGATACAATTGTGTTGAAGAATACTATTTCTAGCCAGAAAAGGAAATAAGAATGTTTCCTTTCAAAGCCTAAAGCAAACTCACTTGTCCTACAGAAACCTATGATTTGAACTCATATAATGTTAGTATCTCCCCTCCTGAACATGTTATTCTTTAAAGAAAAAAAAAACTCTCCCCTCCCACCCCCATTTCTCTGCATTGAACCTTCAGGTAGCATACTGTATACCCTCTGGGTTTTTTATGACTACAGCACTGTTTCAGAAGTTTCCATTTTTATACCGCAGAGTTATTTGACAGTTCCATGTAGGGCTGCGGTGCGCAAACTGGGGGGCACCCCAGGGGGAATTGGAGATTTTTCTGGAGGGGCGCAGGCTGTTGCAGAGGTCCCACGCTCGTCCCCCAGGCCGTTAATGCCGGGCGATCGCGTGAGGCCTCTGCAACCAAAAAAAAAACATTACCGGGATTCAGACGATGTGACGTGTCTCCATTGCAACGCGGTGAGGTCATGTGACTTGACGTCACTGGCGTCAAATGCCGTACCTGACGTCACGTGACGCGACTAGAAGGTAGGAGGGGGAGAGCAGCTTCGGCACAGGCCAGATAGGGGGATGTAGCTGGAAACGTTTGCGCTCCCCTGATGTAGGGCATTGTTGTGTGATTATTACGCTGTCTTACTGGCAGTCAGACCTCGCCCTTGTATTGTATCCTTGGACCTTAGCACTTACTGACCGTGCCGCCCCTCTGGGGCAATGATTATAAAGATGAGGCATTTCCAGCCTCCAACTTGCAAAGGCTTCCTAGAGCAGGGTGCTCAACTCCAGTCCTGAAGACGACTCCCACACAGGTCAGGTCTTCGACTGAGTCACTGATTGTGTCAACTGTGCTGAAGCAGGGATATCCTGAAAACCTGACCTGTTGGTGGCCCTTGAGAGGATGAGTTGCCTGCACCTAACCATGATAAGCTCAGTACAGAAGGTCAGCTGCAGCGTTTCACCAGCTCAGGTACCAGCTGCATTTAGGTGTAGCGAGACAGCTAACCTCATACAGGACTGCTAACCTATTGTGTCCTCTCTGGCACTCCATCTTTTCCTTGTTTGTATGTAGTACCTTAGAGTCTTGTAGAGCAGTGTTTCCCAACTCCAGTCCTAAGGGACCCCCAACAGGTCTGGTCTTAAGGATATCCCTGCTCCAGCACAGGTGGGTCAATCAGTGCCTCAGTCATTTTGACTGAGCCACCTGTGCTGGAGCAGGGATATCCTTAAGACCTGACCTGTTGGGGTTCCCTGAGGACTGGAGTTGGGAAACACTGTTGTAGAGCATAAGGTGATTTCTTTCTTCTTGCCAGCCCTGCTATGTTATATGTAAGGGGGGGAGAGAGGTTTTTATGGCTCTTAATTAGGTACAGGTGGGCATTCTACGCCGAAGAAGGTTAACTGTTCTGTGACCCTGTGTAACATGATGCTTTTAGCTACTGAGTTTTTGATAGTCTTAAGGAACTTGGCAATATGTGAGACCTCAATGCTTCTGGCTCTTTGCATTAAAAAAATAATCAAATCATATACTGAATTCAATGACTGAGAAAGGAGTTGTATGTAGATTTGATCGCTATTTATTTTGCGAAATGATGGCATGTCAATGCTTTTAATATGTGCACATGTTTTGTGCCGTGTATTGAAGTGGATGTTATTTTTCATATGTACTCTCACAGGTTAAAGCAGGGGTGGCGAACTCCAGTTCTCAAGGGTCAACAGGTCAGGTTTTAAGGATATCCCTGCTTCAGCACAGCTGGCTCAATCAGCCCCAGCTTCAGCACAAGTGGCTCAATTAGTCTCAGCTTCAGCAGAGGAGGCTCAATCAGTGTGACTGAACCACCTGTGCTGAAATTTGGATATCCTGAAACCCTGACCTGTTGAGGACTGGAGTTGGCTATCCCTGAGTTGAAACAGAAGAAAAGGTGGGGGAGCACAATGTGAGGAGGATGTAATTTTCCAAGAGAACTCCAACTAAGGTTGTATTACCCCCTTTTTAATCTCTTAATACACATCCATCAATCAAGTGACGGTTCACACACACACACACACACACACACACACACACACACACACACAGAGTCACATATGCGAGGAATTCACAGTTAGTATAAATATATTAGTGCATATAGGTAAAACAGGGGGTGTGTGCCGTGCACATGCATTCTAAATCACACTTCTTTGTGTTTGTCACTGAAATTGTGTTTTGATTTTTAATTAAAAACAGCACCATCACAAATACAATGTGTGACAAAAGATAAAGAAGTTTCACTAAAAATGCACGTGCTCAGTACGCACAACCTTTTATAGCTATGGGGGAAAGAAGAAGTTGTTCTTAACAGATATCAAATTAATTATATCGCAAGGTCCCTGAGAGAATAATAATAAAAAATAAACTTTATGTAGGACAAATACTACAGAGCATTCCTTGCTGGAAATGTCAACTCAACGTTCATATGAGCTACCGTTGAACGTTTGGGATGCTCCAGTATATTTGCATTGGGATGTACTTGGAACTGTACGATGCCCATAAACTCCGTTAAATCTCATAAAACTGCACTGCAATCTAATTAAACTTTATAGGGAGAAATAAAACACATTGGATAGGCCCCATCAAAAATAAGGAATTACTAATTATTGGTGATTCAATGTAAGTACTGTTTTACGTAGATGTAGTGAGCATTTGTGGGCTTAAAACTGTAAAGGGTTATGAGACAGTTTTATGACGAGCATTGAATGTTGTAGGTTATTTGTGGTAATAAGACCTGTTTATTAAAGTCAACAAGTAACATAGTAGCACCTGCCACATCCTTTTTTGGGAAGACATATAAAAGACCATTTAACAGTTAATTAAAACTGTGAAGGCAAACCAAACTCAAATAAAAGCTTCTGTCACTTCCAGATTACATCCTGGGATGAACTCATAATACCGATAATAGTACAATCTGTCTTGTGTAATTAGGGGGGGTTAAATACCCTGGAGGAATGCTAAAAACACACGGGCATTGGTGGCTTAATATTGGTTTACAAGTGTGTTCTGTGAGGTTTGTGTAACGTTTATTGTCATGCAATTGCATCCGTCTAATGCTTTCCACTTTACGGGACATCTGCCTTTTTATTCAAACGTAATTATTAATAATCAAAGTCATTAAGTAAAAGTGATTATCAGAATGCCGCACGTTGCTCCAATGCACATTGCGGAATCTGCGGATCGAGTGTCGTGATTAAAAAATCGTCATTTTTGAGACTGATCCGCAGATCGAAGGAACTGGACGATCCAAATCCACAACAACAACAAAATCACCTATCTCTATCCCTGAGAGTTAACTGCTTTTGTGATGGACCTGAGCAAGTGCCTCTCTTTACCATCTCTGGAAATGGTTAATTATAAGAATAGCAAAGAAGGGGAGCATGACTTTGGGAAACTGTTCCATCATACGAAGAAGCAGTGGGCCTGGCACTATTGGCTCATGTGGAGATTTCTGATGATGCTGGAAAGTACTGTCCCGGCCAGCTTTAATCTAAAGCTTGCCGGGTTAAATGCGGGCCAACCGCGGGGCTTTTCTCCATTTTGAACGGAGTTTCCCGCGCGGCGTCCGCTTCAATAGATAAGTGCTAATGGTGCTTATTATTGAAAGCGCCCGAGGCGCGGAAAAAACGGCCGAAAACGGCCGAAGATAGCCGCGCACCGTCCATGGCTATTTTTAACCCGTGGAGGCAGCCGCATTTGATTAAAGCTGGCCGGACAGTAAGTTGAAATTTCCCCCTTATCCCTTGCTGGCACTTTTTGGTCTGACTGGCTACCAATGTGGTGCATCTCTGAATGTAGAATGCAGAAATTCCAAGTTGATGGATTTCCCTGCCTCTGCTGACTTTGTGCTTGTATATGCTCCATAGAGCTTCACATTTATTGTCTGGGTCAGAGTAGAATACGTTCCAGACAAATATTTGATGTCCCTGGCATACAAATACGCCACTTGACTGGTGGTGCCTGTCTTGCTGTAGCAGTACTCTTCAGATCAAATTGCTCTTCCTCAATGCTGACGATGTCTGGCTCCTCATGGGCAGAGTAGTCACACAGCAGTGTCAGAAAGTTCCCTTTTCATGGCTTGGCCTTTTCCAGGTTTAGTCCCACTCCTACTAACAGCAGAAACAAGCAAGTCCCTCTGCTCTTCTTCCTCTGTCTCTGAGGTTCCAATTTAAAGAATGCTGGACTCCACATCACTGCCACCTTAGCTTGTGTTCGAGTCCGGGGAAGTAGAGCACTTGGTTGAATGCTGGGTAGAGGGCGCCTTATAAGTGCTTGTTAAGATTCTCTCATATGCTTTTTAGGCTTAACTTTGCATTTGGTCAAATGGTTTTACCTGTATGCCATGATAGGAAACCTAAGATTGTTAAACCAATTGGTACTGATTGGCTGGCATACTAGCAGAGTGTAGAGAGAGGTCAGATGGTGGTATCTCTATGCAAACTTCGTATATACAAAACACAAGTGTAACATAACATAACTGGGACAGGTTTGTTGGTATACTAGCAGAGAGTAGAGAGAGGTCAGATGATGGAATCTGTATGACAACCAACATACCTAACATATGTAACCTATCCAACTGGAACTGATTGGCTGGTATACTATTGACTAATATAAGTAGAGACATCCAGGTCATATGGTGGTATCTCTCTGCTCACCTATATTTAAATATCCTATATACCACGACTCCCAGCCTCCCCTACCCTGCAATATGATGGAAGTAGAAAGGAGGGACATATTTATAAGGAGAGGTTAATACCACAAGAACTAAACTGGGTGGGGATTGAACAACCGGGGTTTGACTTCGATTTTCATTTGTCTCGTGCATGTAGATCCGGACTCGTAGTTTGGATTAAACTGAGAAGTGATCGTTCGCGGTACTCCTATTTGAAACTTCCAAAACAACCTACAGTTTTCGGGGATCAGATTTAAGGGCTCCTGAACCACTCACCCTTAATGGTCATTACAAGTGATTTCAACCCAATGCTGTTTTGTTGTATTGCAAATTCTTATAGCTCTGAAATTCTGTTACATGTTACAATGTCAAGTAGAGTCTTGCATAAATGCTGAGCCAAAATTTAAATGGAACATTTGAAAGTCTGGGACTTTTGAGGTCTTAAAAATTAATGTAAAGTGGAAACCATGAGAGAGGAAATAAAAAATGAACACCACAAGAACATTGCTCGAAAATATATTGTTCTAAAAACATCCACTCCTCAACGGATATTAAATGACACTCTTTGTATAATTATAATATGCGGTTTTGTTTCAGCAAGCGATATGTAAATTGTTTTTATGGAGTAATAGTAAAAGTTATGAGTCAAGTTTGTTGTAATAAATATAAATGAAGTTTAAAGACGCTAACGTTCATTTTATGTAATTAGGTTAGTGTTAACTGCCTTCTTAAATCTGATTTCTATTTATTTTCTTGAGAGACAATGTGCTGCTGGTAAGCTAACGTTTGCTTAGCTTTGAACAACAAATATAAATATCCCTTGTGAGTAGAGATGGACGAATCTGCCCAAATTTTCTCATATTCCCCACTACCCCCCTCACCCCAAATCCATTTAGTGGTGTAAAATCCGCAAACGGATTTTATCGGTTTTATCAAAAACCGCCATTGGATACAACTCGTGGACGAATTTGTAGGATCGAATCTGCAGATTGAGCAATCCGTTGGCGGATTCTTAAGAATCCCCCATCGGATGGCTGAATCCGCAGGTTGGATTCTACAAATCCATCTATGGGTAGCGGACTCTACTGAGTGTATTGGTAATAATAATAAAAAAACGCAAAACGCGAATCGCCCTTTTTGAGATTGATCCGCTGAAATCCACAGACCAAAGGCTGATCCTCTACGGATCCAAATTCGCCCATCTGTACTTGCCAGCACATTCACATGTCTCGGACAGGTCTGCAACCCTGCCTTTTCCCATTATCTCTTAGCCTACAGGGCTTTAACTCCAGCCAGGGATTCTGAGTAATGACATCCAAATGAGCACACTGTCCCCTTTTACTTCATATCCATTTTAACATGGACCCCTTTGCTTTGTAAGATCTGACTGATCAAATTAATCTTTTTTACTTCAGTTAAACAGGGCTACAGTACTTTGCACCTCTCATAAATGCGGATACATAATTATTACGATGACAAGTGCATCAATTCTGCATCTACTAACCAGAAACTCTTTATGCAATATCTGGACTGCAATATGTATTACACACATGTAGTGAGTTGTAGTATGGGAAAATGAGTCCACAATGCAGCATGCATTGAAACCATAGGTTGCAAAATCTGGAATAATGGTCTTTTTCACTGATTTCCTTTAATCAGCACTTGTTATTCCTATGCAACTGTGGGTTAATGGCTCTATATTCATCTTTTCTGCTAAGCCTTCCAGACTGTCTGCAGTTGTTTTTTTTTTTTTTGCCGAACCATCTGCTCACTGTATATTACAGCTTTCACTGTATGAGAACAAGCAATAGTAACAGACGTGACTTCTACCGATAACAAGTTCAGCAAAAAAGGTTTTCACTGTCTCTCGTCTGCTAAATCTGGGATAACAAGCTTTGCTAAAAATAGCCCAGATACCCACATTTAATAATAAACAAAAATCTTTAAGGGGGCAAATGTGTACACATGAAAGGACTTAAAAATGTTTTTGATTATTAACAATATTGTCATTTTCCAGCTAGGTTGCATTCAGGTGTTGATTAAACTTGCAAGAACCCACTGCAGGTCATGCGTTGTTAATGTATGTATGTATATGTATGTCTTTATTTATATAGCACCAAAAGTGTACTCAGCGGTTCACAAAGAATACAGTACAGGGAATTATACTAATACAATAAGCGCAGCAAAATGAGACAATAGGAAAGGAAATCCCTGCCCCGAAGAGCTTACAATCTAAGAGGTTTGATGGGGAACTTACAGAGACAGCAGGTGAGGGAATAATGAATGTGGGCTGTATATTGCCAATGAAATGTATTAGATGTCAATTGATGAAGTTGAGATTTCTTTTATTCATGGATTTTGGCTTCAAATCCTCACTCATTTGTTCCCATTAACCGGTGTTAGCAGTGTTTAAAAACTGGTGTTTTTAAAGCATCTATCGGGTCCGATAAGGGGGTATTGCAGATCTAAAACCAACACAACTCACAATCCTGCTCAATTATCCAAACAGATAATCTAAATAATACCACACATACAAGAGGGAGGAAAAGGTGTCCAGGATGAGGTGGGAGTAATATAGTCATGTAACTCTCCCTAGAAAATACAAAATACAAACATGAAAAAATGAGGTGCAGGCTGCTCTGTAGGTTGTAACTCAAAACATGAAAATATATAATAGGGTAATAATAGGATAAGTGTGTTATTTGCAACAACAAAAAAAGTATACAGATCTGTATTATACTATTTACTATAGGTATTAAAATATATATCTTCAAATATATTCATTTGCACAGGTCCTACCACTAAACACATACACTGCCATTCTATAAAGATTAACACAGTGGTCAAAAAAAAAATTGTGTCTTAAATTCATAATGTATAATGAATTCAGAATTGGATTAGGCCCCATATACTAAGGTACACACAATATCGATAAAGTTGAACCAAATGGGGTGTATTATCAGTTCATAGTTCCTCCCACCCCCCAGTATAAGTGCAAATAATAATACAGGTTTCAATTGGCTTCATATTTCCATTGGACTATAAAGTTGTGTTCTCTAATGAGATCACGCTGCAAGGTGAAGAATCATTTCTTCACTGGCTTAGGTCGCTATATAAGCCAATCTGGTGGTGTTTATTTTGTATACTTTGTAATAGGGTTTTTAGTGTCGCTCCAGTGCTTACAAATACTTAACATGAATAATTCTGGTGCTTGACCTCCCTTTGGCTCCGTGCTTTAGGTCGGGGTCCTGAATAATAGCAAGAAAATAAATAAGAGGCAGCACACAGGTAAAGGTTGTTGCACAAATTGCTTCTGTATTCAAATCATATCAGCAACAGGTATACAGTAGTAACATTTTGGGGTCACAGCCGAAGGGGATGTGACCCCAAACAATACATACTGTATACCTGCTACTGATGTGATTTCAATACAGAAGCAATTTGTGCAACAACCTTTACCTGTGTGCTGCCTCTTATTTACTTTATCTGACATTAGTACTGGCAACCACATAGAGGGAAGTTTGCAGATGACCAAGCATTTATAATAATAAATAATAACAACTTTATTTCATATAGCGCCTTTCTCCCAATGGGGCTCAAAGTGTGTCACAATTACAGTATAGCGCGCGGTACGCAGTACATAGGATTTTTACAGACACAGTCCCTGCCCAGATGAGCTTTCAGTCTATGGTGAGGCACAGGGAGATAAAGTGACTTGCCCAAGGTCACAAGGAGATGACACCACGTTTTGAACCAAGTTCCCTTGCTTCAAAGTCAGAGTCATTGTTCTCAGAGACGGTGTCTTTACTCACTGAGCAACTTGTTACATAGTAGATAAGGTTGAAAAAGACATATGTCCATCAAGTTCAACCTATGTTACATTTAGACGACAGATACTTTATCCTATATCCATACTTACAGTATATTGATCAAGAGGAAGGCAAACAAAAACCCCAGTGGAACATTATCCAATGATATCAGGGGAAAAATACATTCCTACCTGGTTCCAAATAAGGGCAATCAGATTACTCCCTCGATCAACATCCTTCCCATGTTACTTATTTGGTGTATCCCTGTATACCTTTCCCGTTCTAGAAAGATGTCCAACCTTTCTTTTTGAAGATATTTAGTGTATCTGCCGTCACAGTCTCCATTGGTAATGAATTCCACACTGTAACTGCCCTTACTGTAAAGAACCCTTTCCTTTGTTGCTATGAAATCTCCTTTCCTCCAACCTTAAGGGATGACGCATTCTTCCTTCATTGTATGAACCTACTGTAGGGCAGGTTCTTTTATTCAACATGTTACACATGTAACCCCCGTACTAAGGGGTAACATTAGGGTTGGAAGTTATCAGGCCACACCCTGTGTTGCCATGGGATCATGGAAAGTATATAGAGAAGGGGAAGGTTCGAGAAGGTTTGTTCCTTGTCCCGTAGGACTAGAGGAGAAGAGCCTCGGGGAGAGTAGATAGGAATGATCATAAAGTATTAGCACAGACCAGGCCCCCTTGTTTTATTATGTTGTAGATTGGCGACAGTGCCCATTTAAGTTAGGATACCAGAAGAAGGCTAATAGTCCTGAATATCTGAAAGATAGGGAAAAGGCACACCCCAGAGGGCATCAGGAAAGAGGGCTCCCGGGTGTTGGCGGATCAGCTCTAACCGTGGATCTGCATTAATATCCCTCATGAATCTGTATGGAAGTGGCAGTTCCCAAACAGGCCAAAGGGATTGTGGTCACTTGTAAAACGACCAACCAGGATTCCTGTATGGGCCTAGTGTAACCGGGGTAATACTGATGAGGGGTCCTGAAGCAACAAACGGGGGGTGGGTCCTACACAAGTAAAGCAACTGTCACTGCGCCTCCATTTGATATGTTAAAAGTGGGCACTAATGGAAGCCCCGTATTTATGTACGTCTGTTATAAAACCCATACAACATTATGATGTGAGCGGTCCCTGTGCTTGGGGACACTAAAAAATAACAGTTGTACTTCGAAAGTTCCTGGCGCCCAGTATTATACATCCTCTCTACCTGTTAGCCCAGCCGCCTGAATTCCAGCCCCCTGAGTGAAGGTAACCCTGCTGAGAGCCAAACATTGCACAACGTTGTAATCTCCCCAGGAGCCGGGAGATTACACCTACAGTGCAGCCTTTTTCTCTTATTTGCATGTTTTGGTATTGTGTTGCTGATCGAATCCCGCGTTAACTGCTATTGATTTGAATAGCAGCAAACATGGGATTAAGCTGCAATAACATTTATCAGAGTTCAGTTTAATCTCCCCATTTGATTTTATTAGGAACGGTAAAAATGCAATGGATCATTATAATAAATGCTGCTTTATATCATACAGTAAGACCAGATTGAATAAAGCCCAAAGTTTAATTTTAGCACAAAAAAAGGTGACGGAAGCTTCACTGTAATATAGACTGAATGTAAGACAGGACGGAGTGGCAGAGAAGATGGATCTGAGAAAGTTCTCAAAGATGCACATTAAATTCACATATTTCCCACATTTAGTGTGTATGTGCTTTTCAATAAGCTCCAAAGAGTGATTATCAGAGGGTCACATGAGCTATTTATCTAACATTTTCTTCACCTCCTTTGCTGTGGTAAATTGACCAGTGAAGGTGACTAGATCAATGTTTTTTTCTTACCTTTTAAGAAGTGCAGAACAATGAGAACATATAATATGTGTTTCCAAAACCCAGGGCACCATATTCTATGTACATGAAAATACTATTGCAGTGGTAAGGCTAATATTTCTTTTAAATACTGTATACTAACCTGTGTGTATGTGTGTGTGTGTGTGTGTGTGTGTGTGTGTGTGTGTATATATATATACAGTGTTCGACAAACCTATACATTTGCTCGCCCCGGGCGAGTGGATTTAACCCCCGGGCGAGTAAATATTGGCCCAAGCAGCACACGTTTGGTACTAGGTGGCGAGTAGATTTTTTTGTGTGGCGAGTAGATTTTTTGGTGATTTGTCAACCACTGTTATATATACCCCCCCCCCCCCCTCGCTAGCCCCTATGGCCCGAGAAGAAGGGCCGGGGGCATGTTGAGACTGTGTCAAGGAAAAAGAAAAAATCCTGTATTAGACTAAGATATAACTGTCACACTGTATGCAGTATCAATGCCTAATAATTTTTTTTTTTTTTTTAAACAAAAAAAAACAACTGGTGCTGGATGTGAGAGTCTCCGGTAGGTTGTTCCAGTTTTGGGGTACACGGTAAGAGAAGGAGGAGCGACCGGATACTTTGTTGAGCCATGGGACCATGAACAGTCTTTTGTAGTCAGATCTCAGATGATAAGTGCTGCATGTGTTAGGGGTGAGGAGCGTGTTCAAATAGATGGGTAGCTTGCCCAGAAAGTATTTGAAGGCAAGACAGGAAAGGTGAACTTTGTGCCTAGATTCAAGTGATGACCAATCTAGTTCTTTGAGAATTTTGCAGTGATGTGTGTTGTAGTTGCATTGGAGAACAAAATGGCATGTTGAATTGTAGAGGGTGTCAAGATTACTAAGGTGGGTTTGGGGTGCCGAGCCGTATACTATGTCTCCATAGTCCATAATTGGCATTAGCATCTGCTGTGCCATACTTTCTGACCAGCAGACGTAGGGAGGATTCGTTCCTATAAAGTACACCTAGTTTGGCATAGGTTTTGGATGTCAGGGTATCAATGTGCATCCCGAATGTTAAGTGGGAGTCAAACCATGTGCCAAGGGATTTAAAACCAGTTTACAGCATGGTTCCCTATTCCAGAGCACTGGAGTTTGTTAAGCAGGTTAGCATGATCAACAGTATCAAAAGCCTTTGCATAATCTAGGAATATTGTTTTGTTCATCTTTTATTTAATGTCACCTGGCCTCAGTAACTCATAGCCCTCAGTACACATTATTACTTTGTATTTGTAACCTAAAGCCCTTCAAGCACAATCAATAAAATAGATATCCCTCCGCTGTATGCTGGTTTAGCTCACACTGCTAGAGCTGTTGTTCTGAATAACTGAGATTGTGTGGGTTCAACTCCTGGTCCTGTTGGATCTGACACCATACCCCATTCCTAAGGTGCCTTAGACTTGTCAACCCAACAATACTTTGTGTGCTGTGGAAAGCAAGTGAACAACTTCCTGCAGTTTGTAGAGTTTAAATTCAGTATGGGTCTGGCAGATGGCACAGTGAATATTTTTGTCCCTGTTCTGTTATACCATAGACATTTTGTGTGCATATCCATCATGTAGCACCAAAATGAGTGCATATACCTGTAGTAGCTCCCTCCTCCTGCCTTCCTTTACAAGCAGACCACTTCCACTTCCTGGTTGATAGTTTAATGTTCCTTGTGGAGCACACCTGAGATACCTGTGAGATACACTAATAGGTAGATTAGCTACATGGGTGAGCAGGGAGCAGCTCAAAAGTAGGACGTGACAGTAATATGTTTGTGGATAGGGCAAGGTACCAAATACTGGTGCTACAATAGCTTACTATGAGGTAGTTCTGTATGCATAGAAAAAATAATAAATAACAAGCGGTATATGAATTCTACGGTCCAGGGGAGTATAAATGAGGATCCATGTAATGTGCTGGAGTCTGGCCGATATATGCGTGACAGGCAATTAGTCTTGGTGGTGTGTTGAGGGAGGGGGAGAAGGGGGAAGGTAGTCAGATAGCTTGCGGGATCGGCGGGTCACCAGCTCCCACCCCTCCCACACATAACCCCATATGATACTCCATCAGCAGCTTGGCAGTCTTACCCGCCTGCTGTAACTCTTCCCTGGCAGGGACCTGCCCTCCCCGAACCCACACCACCAAACCCGCCGGCCGTTAAGCCCTTGTAAGCCGGGAAGGAGGACGGTGGAGAGATGAAGTCTGCCGCCATGTGCTTTTACCTGGGAGTTGATGGGCAGCAGCGGGAACTTGTCCACCGCCTCATCGTCATCCAGTCCGTCCAGCACTCCTCACACGTCGGAGGAGGTTGTGGGGGGAAGAAGCAGGGGAAGAAGTCGCTGGATAAACAGTGCAGAGGGAGCGCAACAACATCGCGGTGCTGAAGATCCGGGACACAATGTGAGTATCACAGGATATCCTAAAACATTTTTTCTGTACATTTTAATGTTTTTTCCAGAAATTTTTGATTATATCAATGGTGCGTCTTAGAATCGATGGGATCCTAGAATCTAGGAAATACGGTAATTATAGTAACTAAACAATAATTCACCCAGACACAACTTAGATTTTCTATAAGTGGACAATTAAATTAATCCTGCGATGGGTCACTTGAAGGTGTCTATGTTGGTTGTCTCTTTCTATTACAGATACAATGTAAATGTTGTGACATGTTTCTACACCAGGGTGGAGCTGCATTTTAATGCCGGCCGCCAAGCACTTTTACGCTTACACATTTTCGGGGTGACATTAAATGGCAGACGATACTACCAAAGTCAATCAAGTAAGACTCCATATCTGTGGGGATAAAAATGTGCCTTTGATGTCTTGGAAGCGTGCAATACATTTTATATGCCAATGTATATGCAACGTGTTTGAGTTTATTTATACAAGACAACTCAGGGACAATTTGACTCCCACAAATTTAGAAGCACCCATGACGGACAGGGACTCTGTCCTCTATCATATAGTCATAGCAATACAATTGTGCTGGGAGACCCGGTCACTGTGCCACGTACCTTGGTATTTTAAGTTTACTTTATCTACTTGTAATACAACAACAATGTGCAATATTTCTAATCTATATTTAAACTGGACATCTATAGCTATTCAGAATGAATACATGGAAATTAATGAAGTGTTTCTTATTGACGCTGTTGTCCACAATATGTGATTCTTTTAGACAGGTAGATATTTGCCAGGCATTCCACGTAATTAATTTCCTAATGAGCCCAAATATTTGCCTATTTTAACTGAATGATCCCATTATGGGACCGGCAGATTTTCTGGAACATTAGGGCTGGGATTTCATCCGAACAATTACCATAAACAATGTCGTATTCAGCATTGAGAAACGAGGTCCAAGGTTACGCTTTTTGTCAATGAAGTGTGAGATATATTCTTTGACAGTAACAAAGTGATGTATGGTATGTCATAGACAAAATGTAAAAGGGGACAGCAGCCTTGGGTCAACCACAGCCACGAGAAGAAAAGGCTTGAAGCCAAAACTCTGTGGGAGCCTTATGCTACATGTACAATAAGACTACGTTAACCCTCCAAGTGCTACAGGAATCTCTAATACATTATTGTGACAGAGAATAAATAATATATATATATATAGCCGTATATTCTATACTAGTAAAATTATGTGAATTTAGTTATTTCTGTGTAGAGAATGCTAAAGCCACTGAAAACAAATATTAGGAGAAACTGCATACTGGTCACGATTTTCCCAGCTATTTTAATTAATTTATCGTGAAATTAGGCGTATATATACAACTTTATTTATATATATATATATATATATATATATACACATGAAGGTCAGTCAGCACACTGCAGTAGAAAAGGTTATAATAGCAGATGCTAGTCCCATAGAAAATAAGTATGATACGAACCAATCCAAAGACCAGTAAAGAGACAGCACACCGCACGGGGTTAATCCAAAAATCTATATTCACAACATGAAATACACGTAAGCCAACGTTTCGGTCCCACAGAGAGACCTTCCTCAGGGCCGTGCAACCCACAAGTGCAAGTGACCAAACATATATACCCTCACCCATAGTGCAATGCAAACAAAGGGAACCAATCACCAACATGCAATCAGACAAAATATGCAACTTTCAAATGAGGAGGTAGCTTGCCCAGAAAGTATTTGAATGCACTACCGGAAAGGTGAACGTTGCCTAATTCAAGTGATCTGACCAATCTAGTGTTCCTTTAGAATTTGCAGTGAGGTGTTTTGTAGTTGCATTGTAAGAACAAAATGGCATGTTGAATTTAGAGGTGTCAAGATTCTAAAAGGTGGGTTTGGGGTGCCGAGCCGTATACTATGTTCTCCATAGTCCTAATTGGCATTAGCATCTGCTGTTCCAATACTTTCTGACCAGCAGACGTAGGGAGATTCTCGTTCCTATAAGTACAACCTAGTTTTGCATAGGTTTTGGATGTCAGGGTAATCAATGTGCATCCCGAATGTTAATTGGAGTCAAACCATGGTGCAATGGATTTAAAAACCAGTTTACAGCATGGTTCCCTATTCCAGAGCACTGGAGTTTTTTAAGAAGGTAAGCAGGTTAGCATGGATCAACAGTATCAAACGCCGTTGCATAATCTTAGGAAGATTGTTTTGTTCATCTTTTCATTTAATGTCACCCTGCCTCCAGTAAACTCCATAGCCCTCAGTAGCACCACACACTTATTTACTTTGTATTTGTAACCTAACGCCTTCAGCACAAGTCAAACATAGATATCCCTCGCTGTATGCCTGGTTTCATCTCACACTGCTATAGCTGTTGTTCTGAATAACTGAGATTGTGTGGGTTCAACCACTCCTGGTCCTGTTGGATCTGACAACCATACCCCCATTTCCCTAAGGTGCCTTATACTTGTTCAACCCAACAATACTTTGTGTGCTGGGGAACTCAAGTGACAACTTCCTGCATTTTGTAGAGTTAATTTTCAGTAGGGGGCTGGCAGATGGCACATGAATATTTTTGTCCCTGTTCGTTATACCATAGACATTTTGTGTTGCATATCCATCAGGTGCAACCAAATGAGTTCATAAACCTGTAGTAGCTCCCTCCTCCGCCTTCTTTACAGCAACCACTTCCCTTCCTGGTTGGATAGTTAATGGTTCTTGTGGATACACCTGAGATACCTGTGAGATACACTAATAAGGTGATTAGCTACATGGGTTAGCAGGGAGCAGCTCAAAAAGTAGGGACGTGGACGTAATAGGTTTGTGGATAGGGCAAGGTACCAAATACTGGGCTACAATAGCTACTATAGGTAGTTCTGTATGCATAGAAAAAATAATAAATAACAAGCGGTATATGAATTCTAAACGGTCCAGGGGAGTATAATAGGATCCTGTAATGTGCTGGAGTCTGGCCGATATAATGTCGTGACAGGCATTCTTCTTGTGGTGTGTTTGAGGGGGGGGAGAAGGTGGAAGGTAGTCAGATAGCTTGCGGATCGGCGGGTCACCACTCCCACCCCTCCCACACATACCCCATATGATACTCCCATCAGCAGCTTGGCAGTCTTACCACCCCGCCTGCTTGTAAACTCTTCCCTGGCAGGGACCTGCCTCCCGAACCCACACCACCAAACCCGCGGCCGTTAATGCCCCTTGTAAGCCGGGAAGAGGACGGTGGTAGATGACGTCTGCCGCCATGTGCTTTTACCTGGGAGTTGATGGGCAGCAAGCGGGAATTGTCCACCGCCTCATCGTCATCCAGTCCGTCCATCACTCCTCCACGTCGAGGAGGTTGTGGGGGGAAGAAGCAGGTGAAGAAGGTCGCTGGATAAACGTGCAGAGGGAGCGCCCCAACATCGCGGTGCTGAAGATCCCGGGCAACAATGTGAGTAATCACAGGATATCCTAAACATTTTTCCTGTACATTTTAAATGTTTTTTCCGAAATTTTTTTTGATTATATCAATGGTGCGTCTTAGAAATCGATGGGATCCTAGAATCTAGGAAATACGGTAATTATAGTAACTACACATAATTCCCCCAGACACAACTTTATTTTTCTATCATGGACAATAAATTAATCCTGCGATGGGTCACTTGAAGGTGTCTATGTTGGTTGTCTCTTTCTATTACCATACATGTAATGTTGTGACATGTTGCTACACCAGGTGGAAGCTGCATTTTAATGCCGGCCCGCCAAGCCCTTTTATTTATTTTTACGCGTACACCTTTTCGTGGTGACAATTTAATGGCAGACGATACTACCGAAAGTCAATCAAGTAAGACTCATATCTGTGGGGTAAAAATTGCCTTGATTCTTGGAAGCGGGCAATACATTTTTATGCCAATGGTGAGCAAAAACGTTTTAGTTTATTTATACAAGACACTCAGGGACAATTGACTCCCACAAATTTAGAAGCACCCCATACGGACAGGGACTCTGTCCTCTATCATATAGTCCAATAGCATACAATTGTGCTGGGAGACCCGGTCACTGTGCCACTTACCTTGGTATTTTAAGTTTTACTTTTATCTACTTTAATACACAACAATTTGCAATATTTCTAATCTATATTTTAACTGGACATCTATAGCTATTCAGAATGACTACATGGAAATTAATGAAGTGTTTTCTATTACGCTTTTGTCCACAATATGTGGATTCTTTTGACAGGTAGTATTTGCCAGGCATTCGCACCACGTAATTAATTTCCTAATGAGCCCAAATAATTTGTCTATTTTAACTGAATGATCCCATTATTGGACCGGCAGATTTTCTGGAACATGGGCGGGGATTTCATCCGACCATTACCTAAACAAGTCGTATTCACATTGAAAACGAGGATCCAATGTTCACGCTTTTTTGTCAATGAATTGTGAGATGATATTCTTTGACAGTAACAAAGTGATGTATGGTAATGTCATAGACAAAATGTAAAAGGGGATCAGCAGCCTTGGGGTCCCCACAGCCACTGAAGAAAATGCTTGACCACAACTCCGTGGGAGCCTTAGCTACATGTACAATAACTTACGTTAACCCTCCAGTGCTACAGGAATCTCTAATACATTATTGTGACAGAAGAATACATAATATATATATATATGCCGTATATTTCTATACTAGTAAAATATGTGAATTTTTAAGTATTTTCTGTGGTAGAAATGCTAAAGCCACTGAAAAACATATTAAAGGAAAAAGAACTGCATACTTGTCAACGATTTTCCCCAGCTAGTTTAAAAAATTATTTATCGTGAAATTAGGCGTATAATATACATTTTATTTTATATATATATATAAATATATATATTATAACACATGAAGGTCTTCCAGCCACTGCAAGTAGAAAAGGTTTAATAGCAGATGCTAGTCCCATATACAATAGTATGATACGAACCAATCCAAAGACCAGTAAAGAGACAGCACATACCGCACGGGTTAATCCAAAATCTATATTCACAACATAAATCCCGTAAGCCAACGTTTCGGTCCCACAGAGAGACCTTCCATCTCAGGGCACGGCCCTGAGGAAGTTCTCTCTGTGGGACCGACGTTGGCTTACGTGTATTTTCATGTTGTGAATATAGATTTTTTTGGATTACCCCGTGCGGTGTGCTGTCTCTTGTACGTGTCCCTTTGGATTGGTTCGTATCATTATATATATTATATATATATATATATATATATATATTATATAATATATATCACCTAAATTTCCATGTATCAATTG